>OZ035880.1:27701096-27748279 GCA_964034835.1 Muscina levida
AAACAGCACAGCAAGCAATATTGTGTAGTGGCATCATTTTGAATGCTAAAATCTAAATTAGTTATAGTTTTTAGGCATTAAGATAAAATACATCTGCGTCTTTGTAGATACGTGTATTAATTAAGGCAGCTGCTTTTGATGGGTTTTATGCTCGGTTGTGTTAAGTATGATTAAAAAACGCTAAAAATCATTAACTTGCCAACTTTACAACATATTAATTAAATGTAAGGTGATTAGGAAAAAATTAATTACCGTTTTTTTTTAAATTCAGCACTTAATTTTGTAAGAAATCTCTATTAATTATCAAAATAATCGACTTCTGGGCTTAAAGTTAAATTAAAAAACCCTAAAGTAAATTTGAATTATAATATATGTTTTTAAGGGCTACTTGTCAAATTTGCAACATTCAAATATAATATTGTGTGATAAGGAAATGATAAAACAGGATTTATATAGAAACAAATATTATTTTCTTATTTAAAGGAAACCGTTAGCTTTGCTATTCTTTATGCTATATTTATTAATCATTTTTTCGAGGGAAGCTTTCGAATTTCTCCAAGATTAGATTAGAATTATATTGTGGAAATATATTAATTTCTATTTTGCTTTATTTTATTTACATTATTGTATTTAATTTTATTTTATTTTACTATTTAATTTTATTTAATTCTTTATTATTTTATTTCATTTATATATTTCATGTTTGAACTTTCATGACACGATAACTACACATATTATCGATATTATATATTTGTATTACAAATTTTGTTGTAGTTATGACACTACAATTACTCTAGCAATCGTCCTCTCTAACTTTTCAATTTGTTGCTACTATCCAATTAGTTAAATATTTAATTTGTTATATATCATCGAATCCCTGCATATTAGTTGTTTTTACTTTAAATTCAACAGAAGATTTTTATCTACATCATTAAGCCTTAATGATAAAATCAATTATTTTGTTGTCGTACATTTATTTTAAAATTTTAATAAAGTTATTGCCGCCGCTACACAGAGATTCATTATTTTACATATAAATTTCTTTAACGGTGCTTCATGTAGTTATTACATAGCGTGTTTCATGCAATGAATGAAATTTAGAAATTGCATTAGAATTCAGTTGGTGGGAGTGTGTCTAAAGTTAAAATAAATATAAGTATGCATTTACTTAACGGTAATTTACATGATTAGAAATTCAAATTGCTATTGAAGGTACAATATTTGTGAAAATACATGAGTTTTGTGGCATAAACTAACCACAATATACACAGCTATACAGTGTGTTTTATAAACTATCTTCACAGATAATTTAAATTTTTTACATTAATAGCTAACAACACCGTTACTACCGAAACGGGAATTCGTGGCTTGTGTTAGAAACTAATTCTTATAATTTGTAACCTAATTATATGAAACTACATCTTGTATCTTGCATGAGTAGCATTGAAGCACCATCATCAAATCGTTAGCATTGTTTGTAGCAAATTTTTTCCTTCGGTGTATTTATCTCATGTTATGTTCTCAGGTATTAACCATCTCCTGTTGAGTTTGTTCGTTGCAAGTTCATTTGCAGTTTCAGTCTCTCTCTTTCTCTCTCTCTCTATATATATCTCATACTAACACGCTCTTTGTTATTTGTTGTGATAATAATGAATCGTTTTAACTTCTCACGGTTTACTTTTAACCCATATTATTTGTTGTTGTTGCCGCGATGTGGTGGAGCTTTTTTTCGTGGACGGTGTTGCTGTTCGTTTGTTTGTTTGTGCTTTGGTCTTTATTTTGGTTTGTATTTGTTATTATGACGATATTTCTTTCAATTGCTTTCTTTGTTATTGTTATTCCTTATTTGGCTAAGAAATACCAACAACAAACAACAATAATAAACCAAGAATAAGTCATTTATACCTATTAGGAGGGGTATCGGCGCTTTGTATAGCGCCAATGCTATTTAAGGTTTAATTATCACTCTATTAACTTAGTCAATGAACAATTTTTACTGTCTTTATCAATTGAATTGGTTTACAAGCACCTTTTTGCCTTATCTTAAGACAAGATATAATATTTTCGCACTTACGGTAAAGGTAAAATACAAATTTTTTTTCAATCAAATTTCACAATCTAACGACTGTTTAATCACAAACTTGGAAATGTTATAGATCATAAATATAAATGTCGTGAATAGTTTATTGTCATATAGGGGGGAATACAGGAAGAAATTACAATAATGTGAAATTCAATGTCGATGAAAAAAATCCCCTTACTTTGGTGACAAATCAGTGTTTATTAGCCTCAGAGTGGCATTACAGCATAACTCTGTGAAAAAGCTGAATGCTATGAAATCCCTTGACATATACCTATACAATGGTTACTGTGTAATCTCTTAAAATTGTAAATATATCGATAGAATGTTAAAATGTCTAGGATGTCGATGAAAATATAACAGTTACATATTAATGTGTCAATATTCAATGTTTTTCTGAGTTTTACTTAAGCTATAACTGTTCTTTAGCTATTAAGACTTATTACCGGGTACAAGGTTATGTTTGGCTAAAAAATTTGTTCTTTTTGAAAAAGAATCAGCAGGATTTGCTATCGGATTCCAACTCTTAAAAACATAAAATTAACAAAGGAAATCCAATAAAAAGTGCTAAAGGTATTGTTTTAAATTATTTATCACTTAACATTTGTTTGTTATAATATTAAAATAAAATAAAATAAAATGAGACAGAAACGATGATGGCCCTAGATACTAATTTCTTTTAAAAATAACTTTAAATTGTAAACTTATTTATTATTAAAAATGAATTAAAATTAATTAATTATTAATTATTTAAAATGAATTAAACTATTAGTTCAATGTATGTATTTTATTTTCTATTTTTATTAACTTAATTTAATTTAGTTAATAATTAAATTTAATTTAAAAAATATCAATCTTTTTGCTTTTAAATAGGATTACTTAATAAGTTGTTTAATTAATTCATTTATATTAAATAAATAAAATTTGAATAAAACTTTTTTTAATTTTGATTTTTTCGTTGTTAGCAACAAGTTAAGTTTTAAATTTTTTATTAAATTAATTAAATTTAAATGAAATCAAATTTAATTAATAAATTAGATATAGGACAATGTTTTATTGATTAAATAGATAATTAAATTTGTTTGAATATCTACTACCAATACCGGGAGCGAAAACACAACCCTGTATTTCCTTGCGAAACAATGGTTATGTTTAGGAAAATTTTTAATATTGAATATCGTATATTTTAAATGTGTAAAAAAATTTAGTAAATCGTCATAATCAACAAATTAAATTTTTGTTACATTTTTCGTAATGGCATAATTTGTTATCTTCCTTATTGTATTATATACTATACTAATTTAGAAAAAGAGCTACAAGAAAATTACTTCAATTCAATAATTACCATATACTGATAATCGATAATTAACAACACACACACAACAATCTAAACCAATTACGATGACTTCAAAGCATAAATAATCAAAAAAATCAAAATATTCTCACATATATCTCAAAAGATGAAGACGATGTGCTGCCATATGACCAAGACAAGAAAGCAAAATAAACCAAACGAAAAAAAAAACAAAAACAATTCACATAAACCGCACGTTTGAACCTTGATTTCTTAACAGCAACAACTACAAAAGACTGGGGCAACCAAACAAATAACAACATTATAAAACGATGGGAAAATATTCCTTACACAAAAAGCTTCCCCTCATAATAGCACCTCCTCTCCTCTTAACCCTCTCAACTAACTCCCTCCCCGTAAACACACCAAGATACAAATGTATGTATGAGTGTAGTATAGTAAAGCAACAAGCATATAGTAACAACAAAGTTTAAATCCAACAAACCTTTCTTAAACATAAGCCAAGCATTAAGTGAAAAACCCCTAACATTCCCTCTCTCCTCTCCGGCTGGTTCGCATTAGGTAGACCCACATACTCTACCATAACTCGAGTAACATCTTGGACTTATCTGGTGGATAATTTTTTTCGTTTTCAAACTCTCAACATTACAACAACATGTATACGTACACGGAATAGTCTTAGCTAGCACAAATAGGCAACAGCAGCAGCCGCCAGCCAGCAGCCATTGAAGTTGTAACTACGGTTTAAAGCCTTTAAGCATGAAACGCCACACATGATTTCTCGTTGTTCCCATCTGAGTGTTGTTGCTGTTGATGTTATTATTATACTATTATCTTTTGGATTGTGGTGTTGTTTTTTTTTTCTTCTATAAGCTTTGTTTTCATTCACCTTGTTCTTTTCCTGAGATTTTTCTTTTGTACACTACTCCTCGCGTACAACCCCATAATTTGTTTCACCTCTTTTGGCGAGTGTTTGGTGATGATGGTCGGTGGTGATCTTAACATTGAATGTCTGTCCATCGAGTGTATGTCAGTCAGTTCGTCTGTGTGTGATTTAATTTTTCCACGCACGTCAACTTTGATAATTTATCTGTGATTTAAGCTAAGATGGTCTGGTCTGTGTATTAAACTTTAGCTAGCATTTAACCTCAACTACTTCAGAACGGGGTGTGGAAAGACAATACAAAGATAAGAAGAATAGGTAGGTAAGTAGGTAGGTAGGCAGACAGGCAGAATATGTAATAAACTAGGTATAGATAAAGATATTATCATGAATGAATTAAAACAACGGCTCCCTTGTTATTATGTTTCTTTCATAAAATTACATAGACAATAATCACGTAGCAGAGAATCAACGATTTTACAACAAACAATTAAACGCTGAGAGAAGAAAATCATCTCACGTACTGGGCGTAAGATATTATCTCGAATTAAATGAATGAACTGTTGTAAGAAATTTTTAGTTGTTTTGTTTTGTGCGTATTGGAAATTTGATAGTATAAAAAGAAATTGTCGATGGTGTTTAAATAGTTACACTCCACAAGTTTAATATGAAAATCAGTTAATAGCGATAACTACCACTGTGCAAGGAGTTATCATTCTTTATTAGATCTCAGCCGGGTTAGGTTATCATATTCACGTTTTGTAACTTAGTGGTTTTTAAATTTATATAGAAGGGACAGGATTCGTTCGTTGATCTCAGTTAAAACTAGCACAGAAAATTCGGACATTTAAAAAATAAATATTTATAATGGTTTATTGAAATAAATAGTCCCAAAGACAATTTAAAAAAATACACTTACATGTAAATGTACATGGGTAACATTTCTGAGTCAGATATTCATAAGAGTTAAATTTGTGCAAAATTTAACGGAATCCAATATTGTTACAAATAAGATATGCGAAGTCAACTATATGGATGAATTCGGTAGTTTCTATGGAGGTACCAGAATTGGTGTTAGCAAATGTTTCCGTTTACTGAGGTTTAGTCTACTATTGTTATACCTGCTACTTTTCGTTAAGAAGTTTGGGTAAAATATTAATTTTTTCAAAAAGGTAAATTTGTATGGGAGATACCAGACAGTTTAGGCCCATGTAACTCATATTTATTAATGATATTCATAAGCGTTAATCTTGTACTGAATTCAGTGTACTTATAAAGAAGATATGCATATGGGTGAATTTGGTCAATGTATGGGAGATACCTGAAGGGGTGTGGCAAATGCCTTGGATTTCAAAACTTTCGCCTAATATTTAAAGGTAATTAAAGTGGGAAAATGCTATATTGTCCAGTATTTTGTATGGGAGGTACTAGAAGGGGTTGATCAAAGAAGATATGAAGCAGTATGAGTGAATTTTTTTTCTTGAAGCTTTTAACAATTAAGTTTGTGATCATGTGCGGAGAAGGCACATCAAAGGGTGCTGATGAGCAACTATCGAAATAGCTATTCGCCCTTCTAGCTGTCAACATAATCCATTTCACACAAACTCGTGTAAAACAATACTTCTATTAGTGATTATAGAATATAGATCTCGAACCGAACAATAAAAAACATATTCATATTTCTGCACAGATCGACAATTACAAACAAGAACAAAATCCTGCCTTTTGTTTATAAGTTATGGAAGAAATATTAGTTTTCCTTAAATAGGGCATTTTGTGCAAGGGGTTACAAAAGAGTTGGGTCTCATTTTCAATGTCATTAATAATTTTAACCACAATATGCAGTGTAATGTTTAAAAATAGGGTTGAGATTTCACAATTTTCAGCTTTTTCGATTCTATCTTCTTGAATACTATAGTAATTAAAATTAAATGAAAATATTATTAAAGAATTTCATAGTTTTCAGTTATTATGAATAACATTACTTTCAAATCTGGAAACCTACAAAAATTCCACAACTTAAAATTCTTTAATAATGGACCAAGAGATATAACAAAGCAATCCATATTAAAGGTATACATTTCTAGACAAGATGTTCCATGCATTTCAAAACAGATGTATGTAGTTCAATTTTTGCTGAAAATTTGAACCCATAGTTGTATTTTAGTGAATTAAACTTTGAGACAACTTCAACAAACTTTTCCCTCTTGACTTTAGGTTACTTGAAAAAGATACTTTTCTTTTTCTCTTAGGGATCTAATAAAATTTCAATTTAAATAATACAAACAATGATATGAATTTTCGTCTACCCAATCCCATTGCAAATCAATTTAATGTTTCAATTTAAAATTATTATTAAATGGTATAGTTTTTGTTGTTGTTATTTTTAATGCATACACACCTAATCCAAAACGTTTCTTGATCTTTTTCAGCAAATGCATTTTCTTTTTACTATTCATTTTATCCTTTTCATGATGTTGTAAATGCTGCATATGATGTTGTTGTTGATGGAAATGATGATGATGATCCATGACCATAACATGGCCACTACCGCCGCCACCGCCTCCTCCACCGGTATTTTGTGTCATGTAACCAGTTGAAATGTCGGTTAGACCCATATTTTATGTTGTAGTTGTTATATTTTTTAAATTTGTGTTGGGATCCTAGTAAATTTTTCCAACAGTTCAGCCTTGTGACAACAGCTTATATAGTTAAATATAACTATTTGGCATAAACTTATGTAAAAAAAAATAAACAAAAAAACACTTTTTAACAAGAGTTCACGATTTCTAATACATTTTTGTGTCGTTTATTATTTTGTTTTATTTTTTTTTTTTAAATTTTTGTTACATCCAAAATTTGGCGCGTTATATATTTTTTTGTTTGTTAATCCTTTGAGGTTTGTTAGTGTTGTAGCAGTTGGTTTTATTTTTTTTTTTTCTGTTGCAGATGTAGTACTATGGATTAAATCCTTGGCATTGTTTGTTGTTTCATATTAAATAACCCCTAATAATCGTGTTGTACAAGCGAATGTGAATCGATTCACCAACAAACAACAGTCTTTTGTATAAATCTTCCTATGAGCTTCTAAATTTACCCGACCGAAAAATATAGAGAGCTCTATCGAAAAGAAACCCGCGCTGATTCGCAAATAACGACAACGATCTTAACGCTATGACGTGAGAATTGTAACTGAACATAAAATTTTACCAGCGAGACAACCTCAACTAAATCGCACAATTTCAAACTCTCGCTCCTAAGAAGCAGCAAAACACACATAGATACTATTGTGCACCACCATCCAGACAAGCACTATAGAGTATGTGTGTGAGTGCGCGCGTGTGTGTGTCCATTGGTACTTTGGGCTAAAACATAAACATAACAGGAGCAGTTGTTCCGTGTGCTGTGTTACGTTGTTGTTATTGCAACTTTTAGGTAGTACATAGATTTTGTTTTATACTAAGATGACACGGAGGACTGCCGACCCTCTTTCGTCTTCTTTTTCGTTATACGTAGACGAGGTAGGTTAGTTGTTCTTGTTGGCTTTGCATTTTGGTATGTATTGGATAAGCAGCTGTTCGGAGTTATTTTGGTGCAGTTCTTTATGTTTTTGATTATGACTCTCATTTGTTTAACTTTTGGTCAGGCATGGTAAAATTGTATGTATTAAGTACTTTTTTAGGTATGCAAGGGAAAACTTATATAGATAAACACTTTACACTTTTATGAAATTGTATACTGTTAACAATACAATAATTTTATTTATACAAGGTGTAATTCATAACAATTATAAAAAGATTTTTAAAACGGTTTTACTATGGAAATTGTATTTATATATACATTTTTGAAAAATGTTTATGAAAACGGCAAGAAACGGTAAGAAATTTTTTAAATTATATCGGCATAAAAACAAAAAAAAATCCATTTAAGTGCTACATGATTGGGCCCCTTTAAAACCAATTCTTTGTCAGTACAAAATCTCACTCCAGTACCATGTAGGCAATAGGTATTGTTGTAAAAATAAAAAACCGAGTTCTGTGCTTTTACTTAGAAAAAAACAAATTGAAATAAGTTAAAGAAAGTTACCTTTTCTTCTACAAAATTGCGATTTGATCAAATTTTGGCATTAGACTTATTAAAAATGGTTTGGTATTGAAGATTATATAAGAGAAAAAAAAAATATTTAAACAAGAGTAGCAGTCGAAATGAAAAAAAAGGAAAAAATTGCATCAAAATGTCAAAGCAATCGGTGCGGAAACTTTTTTCACGATAGAGAAAAAGTGGCTCTATATATCTTAATACATTTTCAAGCCCTACACGGCTAAGGCGTGGGATTTTTTATGTATTTGCAAAAATTGCATAAAGTTATATCCCAGTGCGCATACTCAAACGATTGTTGTTCTTAGGACGAATCTAAACATATCTATTTTACGACGCTTCAGACTCGTTTTACACATGTTTTTAAACCCTAATCCCTAAGGATCATTTGACACGAGAAAATGTGTTACGAGTTAAATGAGACGTATTAGGACCCAAGTATCTTAAGACCAAATTTGTTTCAGGACTTTTTAAAGCGAATGAGCCATGTCCGTCTTCTGGCCCGCTGGATGGTTGGTAGGTAGGTTTACTCGAGTTAACCTTAACTGATCTGGATGAAAATGTACCAGTATTAATTTTTCCCTAAATGAAGAATTGGGATTGTAAATGGGCGGAACAGCCCAATCTCGTACCTCCCATACAAAATTATCTATAAAATAAATATTTCTCACATAACTTCCAATCGGACAACTGGTACTTCCGGGTACTTCCCATACAAAATTACATATTTTGTTTTTTTTTTAAATTAATATTTCTTCCATAACTTTCGAACCGAAACCTGCAGGATATTTGAAATTTGTAAGTTTATTTATTTTGTAATAGTGGGCAAGAACTCAGACTCCTTCTAGAACCTCTCATGCGAAATGACCTATTTGTGAAAACTTAATATTTGAAAAAAAATTACGTTTTTCCTAATTTCAGAACAGAAAACTGCAAAATTTGATAAGTTTGATTATCACGTGATAGTAGACAAAACCTCAGTCGACACATCCCTTCTCATAGTTGTACAAGGTGGGCCAAAAGAAGTCATTCGATGTTGTTTGGCTCTTTTTTTTTCTAAATGAAAAACATCGATTCTGTTTTTTGATATTATTTATTTGTATTACGTCTCGCTGTAAAAGTCGTTATGTCGGTCATATTATTGAGCCGATTGTAATAAATTTTTTATAATCTACAAGGTGGGCCAAAAGAAGTTATCCGATGTTGTTTCGCTCTCATTTTTTTTTCTAAATGAAAATCTTCGTTTCTGTTTTTTGATTATGTTTTTTTGAATCTTTAGAATATTATTGGCTAAGTCGAGAAGATGGTATCTGCCAAATGGGCGGCGTCACAATTAATTGCATTACGATCTCGTTTTATGGTATTTATCATCACTTCGGCGAGAGCTTCGGGCGACAGATTCTCGCACTAGTGTCGAATGTCTTCCTTAAGGGGTTCCAGGGTCTCGGGCTTGTTTACGTAAACATGGGACTTCAAAAAATCCCACAAAAAAGTCTAGAACGGTCAAAAATAAGAACATCTTCCAAAAGTATGGCATCTTTTGGCCCACCTTGTACATGCATATCATTTTTGTAAGTATACTGCAATTAGTCAAATTTTGCAGAAGGTAAACGTTTACCAACTTACGAATAAAATTGGACACGTTGTGCAGCCCCTACTTGTATCTCCTATACAAATTAGCCAATTTCTCTTAAATTAATATTTTCCAATAATTTCTATAAAAAATCACCTCCAAACTTATTTTTATTTATTTTTGAAAGATTTTATAAATTTTTTTCGAAAATTGGTACTATAAAATATACCGTAAAATATCCTTATGGATATTGATATTGATTTTAACTTTAAACATTTGTTAGCTGTAACCTGTAACCTTTTCATAGCCATACGACCGAAAGTCCCATCTCCAACCGTTTACGCTCCACAAGCAGGAAAAATAATAATACATAAGGAATTTCAATAAAAAATCGGTTTATTTCAATAACATGAGAATTAAACAAAATCATACAAAAGGTGAGGGTAATTGCCATCAGTTCACCTAACTGATTTTATATGTTTGTTTACTACGACATTCGGCTATAATGATAAAAGTGTGTTATTGTTGATATTTATGGTCAAATTTAGTGTCACGCACTAAGATGACGCGTTTTGAACACCAAGACGGGTTCATCTTCAGACCTTCTTGTGACGAACTGACGCACAATGGTACATAATCAGCAGTATATTCAGTGGTGTGCGATGAAATAGAGTCGCACCTAACCAAAATTGTCAAAGCAAGAAAAATTCACAAAAAAATATTTATCTATGGAACTTTTAGTTATTTTTATTAAATTTCAATACTAATCTAACAAAATCGAATATCAGTGTGGAAGTTCAAAAATTAAAATGGCACAAACAAATAAAAATATTTGAAATTCCCAGGATTTGGCTGTGAACAAAAATAGAGTCAACGAATTTATCGACCTTAAAGTAAATAAATAAGTTACTTAAATTAAAAAAATGTTTATGTTATATCTTACTTTACATCAGTAGTTTAAAGAATAGCCTTTATTTTTAATTACTGCTGTGCAACGATTTGGCATTGAATCCCCTAACTTTTGACAAGTCTGTATTGGTATATTCTTCCCCGCCACTTCAATCATTGCCTATTGTTCGTCCTGATTAGATGGATTCTTTACTTTAAGAGCCATTTTTATCTCCCGCCAAAAATTCACAACAGAATTTAGGTCTGGCGATTGTGCAGGCCATCTTAAAACTTAATTTTTTTTAGTTTTCTAGATTTAGTTTAGCCTATTCCATGTGTGTTTCGGGTCGTTGTCTTGCTGAAACACCCATCGAAGTGGCATTTGCCATTCAGTCTAAGGCATCATGAAGTCATTCAAAATATTTGTGTAAAATGTAGCGTCAGTCAAACCGTCAAACCGAAATACAGGCCCAGTACTATAGTACGAAAAGCAACCCCATATCAGTATGTTCCCAACACCAAGTTTTATGGTCATGATGGTGTTTTTGGGATGATATTCGCTATTTTGGACGATAATCGGTGTTGGGTGGTCTTTGTAAAGGAAGCTCGCAGCAATCAGAGTTAAAAAACTTCACTTTCGTTTCATCTGACCACAAAATATTCAGCCACTTCGTTACTGGCCAATCCGAAAGTTCTTTGGCGAACTCAACTCTTCTTTTTTCGTTTCGTTTATGGTAAAATAGACGCCAAATTTTACACAAATATTCAGAATGACATCATAATGCCTTATGCTGAATGGGAAATACCACTTCGATGGGTGTATCAGCAATACAACGACCCGAAACACACATGGAAAAGGTTAAATTTAATTTCGATATAACAAAGTTGGAGTTTTAAGTTGCACTGCACAATCGCCAGACTAAAATCCTATTAAGAATTTGTGGTGGGAGTTAAAAGTGACTTTAAAAGAAAAAAATCCATGTAATAAGAATAAACTATGGGCAATGATTGAAGTTGTGTAATAGAATATTCCAATACAGACTTGTCAAAAGTTAGGGGATTCAATGCCAAATCGTTGCACAGCAGTAATTAAAAATAATGGCTATTCTTTAAACTACTGATGTAAAGTAAGATATAACTTAAACATTTTTTAAATTTAAGTAACTTATTTATTTACTTTAAGGTCGATAAATTCGTTGACTCTATTTTTGTTCACAGCCAAATCCTGGGAATTTCAAAAATTTTTATTTGTTTGTGCCATTTTAATTTTTGAACTTCCAAACTGATATTCGATATTGTTAGATTAGTATTGAAATTTAATAAAAATAACTAAAAGTTCCATAGATAAATATTTTTTTGTGAATTTTTCTTGCTTTGACAATTTTGGTTAGGTGCGACTCTATTTCATCGCACACCACTGTATATGTCTACAATTATGTCAAACATGTACAGGCGAAGTAGATAATAGCCGAAAATGTCCAGCACCAATTATTTGAATTTGACCGTTAATATTCAACATGAGAATAGAGGATATTTTTTCCCACAAATTTTTGTTTTCCGTATGTGTCGTTATAAACAACAAATACTGTACATATTTCTTTAAAAAAAAATGCTATGTTTTTTTCACCCGTAGGGTTGAGGGTACATATCAATTAATACAAGAGAGAGAGAGAGTGTCATGACGAAAATTTACGAAAAACTCGTATTTTTCTTTAAATTGTCTTATATTTGTAATTAGTCTAAAATATACCAAAGACAGCTTTCAAAAAAAAAAAATGTTTTTTTTTTGCCCTTTTAATGGAATTACGATAAATATGTCAAAATGATTTCACATACCACACATAGAGGATAATAAATAGAATGTTAAATAACTAAATATTATATTGTTATTGAAATGCAATGTAAAAAAAAGTACTTTATTAGATGATTTGTAGTATTAATTCTTCCCTTCGTTGCATTTGCCAACCCTGAGACACTCGCGCGCTCTCTCCCTCTCTCTCTCTTTATAATATCTTTCTATCTGAATGATGAACAAATCGTGTTCGTTCTACTTGTGTTTTGGATAATTTGCCTCCCTTATAATGAATGCTAAATGTTAGCCGTAGTTGTTGTTACACGAATTGAAGGTGTTTCGCACCGTCGAATACCCAGTTGTTGTTGTAGGAATTTTGCAGATGTCAGGTCAATTTTAGAGTTCGAAACTGCATGTGTGAGTGTTTTTGTACTGTTTCGAAGCAATGATGCTGCTGCAAATTGCAAATATCACACACACACGGAAGATCTCTGGTGTTGTGTGTCTGTCCACCCATGTAAAGATCTCCTTCATAGTTCAAAGTGGATATTTTTAGTTTTGGTTTTTTTGCCATTACTTTTTTTGCTTACTTTATCAGCCGAATGTTGTTGTCTGTTTAATTCAGTTCGTTTTAGTTTTTCTCTCAATTTTTAATGCTCGGTTGGTGGTTGATGAACTTCTTTATGTTTTTAGTACCTATGGATACTCGTACTGTCTTAGAGATTCGTATTATTGTTGCCTTGCTGTGTTGTATGTTTATAATTTCGGCCATAAACTTTGCTTTGGTCTTTTATGCGATATTGTAGTGTTAATTATAGAAATATAGGAAGAGTACATACTTGTAATTAATCAAGTTTGGTACAACTGGAGAAAAAAGGAAGACATTTGAAATTTGTACATATTGTATGTGTTATTTTAGTTCTCTAAACAATACTAGGTAAAATTGTCTATCATATGACCAAAAAATGTAATCCTATGTCATTCCGTCATTGCTTACCAACTAGCCTACTTAGATGTTACTAAGTAAGGCGGATGGATATTTTTATGTATACTTACTTACTTAGCTGGTACTTCTATGCAATCCCAGTGGATTATATACCGCACGTAGAAAAATATTATAAGCGCCTCGATCTTCTGCGCTTCTTCTCCAGTTAGTCACACCGAGTTCTGTAAGGTTCTCAGTAACCTGGTCTTTCCAACGGAGTTTTGGTCGCCCTCTTCTGCGCCGTCCATCGAGTTCATTGTCGAAGACTTTTCGAGCTGGAGCATTTTCATCCATGCGTACAACATGACCTAGCCAGCGCAGCCGTTGCACCTTAATGCGTTTGACCACGTCAATGTCAGTGTACAGCTCGTACAGCTCATGATTCATACGACGCCGATACTCTCCGTTAACGATGATGGGCCCATATATTTTACGGAGTATTTTTCTCTCGAATACCGCCAGAACCGATTCATCCGCTTGTGTCATAACCCAGGATTCTGAGCCATACATTAAGACAGGTAGAACCAGTATCTGGTATAGCTGGAGTTTTGTTCGTCGAGAGAGGGCTTTGTCATTGAATCGCTTGCTTAGTCCGTAGTAGCATTTATTTGCAAGCAGGATTCTTCTCCGGATTTCTAGGCTGACATTATTTGCTTTATTGATGGCGGATCCTAGGTAGACAAAGTTATCTACCACCTCGAAATTATAGTTGTCAACGTTCACGCAGTTTCCCAAACGAGTAGATTCTTTGTTCGTTGAAACTAATAACTTCGTTTTGTCCTCGTTCACCGTTAGGCCCATTTTCGCTGATTCCTTCTGTATACCTGAGAAGGCTGCAGTCACATCCCGCAGTTTTCGACCGATGATGTCTACGTCATCAGCGTACGCGAGTAGCATGTGGCTTTTGTTGAATATAGTGCCACTCGTGTTTACTGCAGCTTTTCTCATTATCATCTCCATCACAATGTTGAAGAGATCGCACGATAGGCCGTCGCCTTGTTTTAGGCCTCGTCTGGTATAGAATGGCTCCGTAAGGTCCTTGCCAATCTTCACTGAAGACTTCGTGTCAGTCAGCGTCATTCCGCAAAGACGTATCAGCTTCGCTGGAATACCAAACTCAGCCATGGCATGGAGTAATTTCTGCCGTATCGGGCTGTCGAAGGCAGCTTTATAGTCGACAAAAAGATGGTACGTGTCGATCTGTTTCTCTTGGGTCTTTTCCAGGATTTGCCGAAGTGTGAAAATCTGGTCAGTTGTTGATTTTCCGGGTCTAAAGCCACACTGATAAGGCCCGATCAGGTTGGATAACACTGGCTTTAGTCTTTCACATAGCACACTCGACAGGACCTTATATGCGATGGGTAGAAGGCTGATCCCGCGGTAGTTGGAGCACACACTTGGATCACCTTTTTTCAGCACAGGACATAATACGCTTACATTCCAATTGTCGGGCATGCACTCTTTAAGCCAAACCGTGCGCAGGAGCTGGTGCATGCTCGTTATCAGCTCCTCGCCACCGGACTTGAAGAGCTCTGCGGGCAGACCGTCGGCACCGGCTGCTTTGTTGTTTTTCAGCCGCGATATTGCTCTTCTTACCTCGGCTTGACTTGGTGGTGGGCAATCTAAGCCGTCGTCGACAATTGGCGTGATAACTTCACGTGCGCTGCCTTCTGGAACCAGCAGTTGCTGGAAGTGTTCTCTCCATATGTGCAGCACACTCTGCGTATCCGTGACTAGATTTCCATCACTGTCCTTACAGGTGGGGAGGCCATTACCGTATCCATTTGTTCTTATTTTCTGGTAAAATTTTCGGGCCTCACCTCTATCCCTGTATCGCTCTATATCCTCGTTCTCCCGTTCCTTCATCTGACGTTTTTTTCGCCTAAATAGCTGTCTCGCCCGTTTAGCTTTCTCCTTATGCCGTTCCCTAACAGCACGGGTCGCAATTGGCTGTAGCGTTGCCCTATAAGCAGCATCCAGTTCCTCAGACGCTATGCGACATTCTTCATCGTACCAGGATTCGTCTGAGCTCCGCTTTTCATATCCTAGCACGGTTGTTGCGGCGGTTGCCATGGAATGCGCAATATGCTGCCACTGTGTATCGGGAACGTCAGAAGTAGAGGCGTTGTGTCGTAAAAGTTGGGAGAGCTGGTTGGAGTAGGCAGTAGCTATCTCTGGGGTTTGCAGCTTCGCGATGTCCAGCTTTCTTTGTGTTTGGTTACGTGCGTTTTTCGCTCTGCTCAATCTTGTGCGCACCTTGGCTGCAACCAGGTAATGATCCGAGCCAATATTAGCACCACGAATCACACGCACGTCCATGACACTAGATGCATGTCTGCCATCGATTACCACATGATCAATTTGATTTTTGGTGTTTTGGTCGGGGGATAGCCAAGTTGCCTTGTGGATATCTTTGTGCTGGAATCTGGTTCCACCCACTACCATGTTCCTTCCCGCTGCGAAGCTAACCAGCCTAAACCCGTTGTCTGACGTGTCGGTATGCAGGCTGAATTTGCCGATCGATGGACCAAGAACATTTTCCCTTCCTATTTTTGCATTAAAGTCTCCTAGAACAATTTTAATGTCGTGGCCAGGGCAGCGGTCGTATGTTTCCTCTAGGCGCTCGTAAAATGCATCTTTAATCTCATCGTCTTTATCTTCCGTCGGGGCGTGTACACAAATCAGCGTGATGTAAAAATATTTCGCCCGGATGCGAATGGTGGCTATTCGGTCACTTACAGGGTTAAACCGCGAGATCAGGTGTCGAAGTCTCTTGCCGACTATGAAACCACATCCAAATTCGTGTCTTTCTGCATGGCAGCTGTAGAAGATGTCACAGTTCTTTCGTCGTGTGCATCCCTGTCCCGTCCATCTCATTTCCTGTATGGCGGTGATGTCAGCCTTGTATTTGTCGAGGACATCCGCCAGTTGGATAGAGGCACCATCTCTGTATAGAGTTCGAACATTCCAGGTGCATATCCTTAAATCATGGTCCTTATATCGTTTGCGGGGGTCGTCAACATTTGGGGGGGTTCTTGTTTTTTCTTTTCTTCGTGTTTTCATAATAAATTTTGTTTAAGGAGTGGGGCTGCCAAGGCCACTAGGAGAGCCTGTGTTGAGCTTCAGTAACTTTTGTTACCTACTTCCTAAGACGCATCGGTGGTAGCATGCCGATTAGGTTACTCAACGTTTCGCCTTCTAACTCTAGCTAACTTCTAAGCGGTTGCTTTGAAGTCATTGCCCAGGGAATACTTGGTCTAGGACCGGAAGTAGTTAGCTGCTTGGACAGTGCCACAAAGGAATCGCTTCTGGTCACTCCCAAGTGAGTGACAATCAGTAGTTTTCAGCCTCTGGGCAAAGTCCCATTCCCCAAATTTTTATGTATAAATTCTGAAAATGCCTTCCAATTAACGCAGTTACATGTTATTTCAATAAAATATATTATAATGAACATTTTAGCAAAATTTTCAAAAATATATGAGATTAAATAATTTATTTAGAATCAAGTTTCTTTGACTTTTCCCAATATGTATGCCTACAATTTCTATTTTCACTAAAATGATCTATAAAAAAAATGCAAATTGCATTATTTTTTACAGTCTTTCTATGTTTCTTATTACATTCACCCTGCTAGTTTTCCTAAGTTGTTCCTATAAAGTCAAAGGATATTATTTTCAACGTTCTGAGGAGTTCCTTTATAGAAAATAAAGAGAAATATTAATTTTTGCGAAATATGGTAATATGAATAGGAGGTACCAGTAGGGGAGGCACAACGTGACCCATTCCTATTCGTAAGACGACGTTCAACAAACGTTAAGATTGTACGACATTTGACTGAATTCATAGCATTTGCACAAAGATATGTATGTAAATGTGTATTGGTAAATTCAATCCTTTGTATGATATTAAAATTTCGTGCATTTTTTCGTTTTGAAGTTATGGGAGAAATATTAATTTTCCCAAAAACGTAATTTTGTATAGGAGGTTCTAGTAGGGCTGTTGTACCTCCTATACAAAAAGTGCCCTTGAAACGGTTTCAAGTCTATTCGTTTTTTTTTCCAACACATGTGATTGTGTTGATTCTGCGAACAAGACATGTACGGTGTTGTTTTGGTAAAGAACCAAACCATAAGCAGGAGAGCTTAAGAGAGAAAGTGTGTGAGTTTTGATCAAAACAGTGTTTTGTAAGACAAAAACACTTAAATATCATATGCTCGATATTTAATGATTTAAAACAAAGTTTTTTTTTATACCATAGAGTATATAGAGGACTTTTAATGTACCAAATAGTACAATTTATTGTACCAAAACGATTTGTATAGTACCAAAAAGTACAATTTGTTATACATATCAAAAAGGAAAAATTATTGTACTAAGTAGTACAATTTAAAGACAGTACAAATTGTTGTACCAAAAACTAAAATTTATTGTACCAAAAAGTGAAATTTATTGTACCAAATAGTAAAATTTGTTGGACCACATAGCAAAATTTATTTTACTAAAAAGTAAAATTTCTTGTACCAAATAGTACAATTTTTTGTACCAAAAAGTACATTTATTGTACCAACTAGTACAATTTTTTGTACTGAAAAGTACAATTTATTGTTGTATAATGTACAATAATTTGTACATATGTATAATTATTAGTTTTAAATAATTGTACCAAGTAGTCAATTATTGTACCAAAAAGTACAATTCATTGTACCAAGTAATAAACTTTATTGTACCAAATAGTACAATTTGGTGCACTAAATAGCAAAATTTATTGTACCAAAAGGTAAGTACTATTTATTGTACCAACTAGCACAATTTATTGTACCAAACAGTACAATTTGTTGTACCAAATAGTACAATTTAATGGACCAAAAAAATAATTGTACAATTTATGGTACCAAAAAGTACATTTTATTGTACTAAAAAGTACAGTTTAATGAACCAAAAAGTACTTTTATTGTACTTACTAGTGCAATTTATTATACAATTTATTGTAAAATTTATGGTACCAAAAGGTATTTATTGTATCAAAATCTACAATTTATTGTAAAAAACAGTACATTTTGTTGTACAGAAAAGTAAAATTTATAGTACAAAAACGTATTTATTGTATCAATTTATTGTACCAAATAGTACAATTTTATGTACTAAAAAGTAGTTTTATTGTACCAACTAGTACAATTAATTGTACCACACAGTACACTTTGTTGTAGCAAAAAGTACAATTTATTGTATCAAATAGTACAATTTATTGCACCAAATAGAAGTAGTTGATGCACCAAAAGTACAATTTATTGTGCCAAAAAGTACTTTTATTGTACCAACTAGTACAATTTATTGTACTAAAACTGTACCAACTAGTACAAATTATTGTACTAAAAAGTTAAATTTAATGTACTAAAAAGTACAATTTTATGTACCAAAAAGTACTTTTACTGTACTAACTAGTGCAATTTATTGTACCAAAAAGCAACATATAGTACTATTTATGGCACCAAAAAGTATTATTTACGGCTCAGAAAAGTACCGAAAAGCACAATTTATTGTACCAAAAAGTGAATTAATTGTACGAAAAAGTACTTAAATTGTACCCAAAAGTACTTTTGTGGTACCATAAAGTGCTTTAATTGTGAGATAAGCAATTTTTGTCGCATCTAAACGTATTTTTATTTTATTCAAAAGTTCAACTATTATACCAAAAATCAAGATCTGATACAAAAACCACAACACTGATAGTCTCCCTATTCTAGAAAAATTTAAAAAGGGCAGACTTCAAAAAAATTTAAATAATTTACTGCATTCATTGTAGTCATTACTGTTTTGATTTTCTTTGCATTAATGTTATTTTGGTCTTGCCATCATTGCTTACTGCAGTGAGAAATTTGTTGTCTTAGTAAGGCAAATATATTTGAGCAGGGCTCTAAGAGGTACCATAAAAGTTGGGTCTATTTTCCCAATAATAATACTCGAAAATTTGAATAATGATTAGCGAAGGTTTACTTGAGTTATCGTTCAGCCATCCAACTCGCCAGACGGATATGCTCAATCGTCTTAAAAATCACTGAAACGAATTTTAGATACTTGAGGTCCTACTCCTCTCTTTTATATATACACTTGAAAAAAAAATTAAAATCCTTGAAAACTCTTTCCCATGAGGTTATCAGGCGAAAGTCAACATGCTTTTTTTCTTAAAAAATTTTAACATTAAGTGATCACACTTAATTTAACAAAAAACCTAATTTTTGTAGGTTATTTTAGGACCGGATTACTTTCACAACTGTTTAAAATTTGCAAAAAAAAAAAAATTTAAAAATTCTGAATTCAAAACAAAAAAATTAAGTTATTCGACAAAAATTCCATTCTTGAACATTTCATCAAAAAATAACCATGTGCACACTGCTCCATTTAAATGAATACCATTAATAACGTTAAATGTAAATTCCTTGAAATACCTCTCACATCGACACAAACCACAACTGATCTCATCAATTGTTATTCAATGTTACAGACCTAGACATATGTTTCGTAGATCCTTCGTCTGTACGAGTTGTATTAACAGCGAACACACGCCATATTTTCTTAATCGAAAACCAAAGATATCATAAATATGTATCGTAAGAAGATGCCAAACAGCCTCGACTGCTGTTGAATATAATTTCAGCAGATACTTAATGAGTATGCGCTTTGTGCACTCATCTAAAATAGCAGATGTTTGATATATTTTTCGCTATGAATATCAAGGATACGAGAGTAGGAGGTGGAGTGTTGCTGATGCATTGATGCTGATTACAAAAGGACAAAGACAACGCATGCAAAGGAGACACAGCAGATTGTCCTATACACAGCGCTCAGAGACAAGGTACCAGACAGACGGACAGGTGGACGGACAGACACACGGACGAGTTACTAAGGAAGGCCAACACACAAAAAAAGGTGCAATACTAAGACGTCGATAAGTGTGCCACATTGCAAATGTTGTGTTGTTTTTGGTGGAATAAAAACACACACATACAGATACGCATGCATACATATAAAGGGGAAAGGTACTAAACGGATAAGTCTTGAAATACGAGAGCGTGTGTGCAAATATTTGAATATGCATTTGCGAAAGGAAACGGAAAACGGAAGTAAATTTTAATAAAGTTCTTGATAACAGTTTGAAAATCAGACCATAAAAATGATGAATACGTTGAATGAAAATGGTCATGATAGAGGGAGGGGGGTTATAGTATTTAATCTGTGGTGAATATTCATGGACCGGCTGCTGTGCTTACTGTAAAATAGTTAAAAACTATTGTGTTTACAAAACAGAAAAAAAATTGCAGAATATTAATGCATACAAAATAAGTATACAATTGTATTATGTATCTTCTTTTTACATATAGACCTCCTCAACCAGTTGGTAACAACATTTGATACGATCGATGTAAGTATTGGGATTTTTTCATTAAAAACTACAGAATTTTTGAAATTTTGACAGCATATAGTTGTATGTCTAGAAGGAACAATAGGCTATATGAAATTTTGATGTATCAAGTGGCCGTGGCCCCAATAAAATAAGGTGTGGTTGTATTTAACACAAATATTCGTGATAAGGCAAAAAAATAGGGCGGGATAGATGAGTTGTGGATGTGGACCCACCCATAGCACTCTACCTTTTAATGCACAATATCTTTTGAGACCATTACAAGTATTGAATAACGGGTTAAATTTGATCAAGGGAGTTGGATTTGCCCATACGACACTATTAAAAAAAATCAAAATTATGGATTAATATAAAAGCGAAAGTCTTGACATGATGGCTGGAACACGTGACGGGAGATCCATTTTCACATTTTCTATATTTTATTTCATCGGTGGCCTATATAAAATTAGCGTTTCATTTCAAATATCAGGAGATGTATAACAATAAGAATTTTAGAACTTTGCCATTAATGTTTGTAATTTATAGGATCCAGTAATTTATAATAATTTATAATGATCCAGTTTTTATTACGTACGAAATGTACGAAATGTCTTTATAAATTATTTTAAATGAATGACGAAGACTGCGATGTTAGCTAGTTTAATATAAATGTACACAGCATCCATATGTGATCTTTGGTTACTATGCTGAAACCTGAAGCGGAAAATGTTCGGCACTTCCTTACCGATACGCTCCTTTAAATCTTCAAGAGAAACTGGGTAGCTGTTGCAAAAGGTATCACAAAAAAAAATCCAATGGGAATATGAAGATGTTACGAAATGTCCTTAGTTCTTCTTGCATTTCGATACAATAGAAATTTTTAGTACAGTAAAATAACTTTTGGTAAAATAAATGTCATTTCGGATACATTGAAAGTACTTTATGGTACAATAAATTTTACTATTTAGACCAACAAAAGTAATTTTTGGTATAGTAAATTAACTTTTTGTTTTTTTTTTAAGTTTTTAATAGTACTTTTTAATGCAATAAAAGTAGTTGCTAGTACAAAAAAAATACTTTTAGGTACAACAGAAGAACTTTGTGGTAAATTAAAAGTACTTATTGTTAGAATAAAGTGACTTTTTGGAACAGTAATAGACTTTTTGGTACAATATATTATACTTTTTTGTTACAATAAAAGTACTTTTTGGTAAATAATTAGTACAATAAAAGTAAATTTTGGCACAATCAAAGTATTTTTTTGGTACAATTAAAGTAAATGTGCATACTGTACAAATAAATTTTACTGTTTTGTACAATTAATGGACTAATTGGTATAATAAAGGTACTTTTTGGTTCAATAGAGGTTATTTCTGGTACAATAAAAGTAGTTTTGAGTACAATAAAATTACTTTTGGGTGTAATAAAATCCTTTTCACTTACATTGTACGTACTTTTTGGTACAATAAATTGTACTTTTTACTACAACAAAGGTAATTTTTTGAATATTAAATAGAACCTATTAGTAAAATAATAGTACTTTCTGATACAATCAAATTATATATAAAATTATTAATAAAAGTTCATTTTGGTACAATACAAGTACTTTTTTTAATTTTACAGCCAAATAACTTTGCGGCAAAATAAAAGTATCCATAACAGAACATTTTAGCATAATAAAATACTCGTACAACAAAAGTACTTTCGGTACGATAAATTGTACTTTTTGTACAATAAAAAAATTGTTGGTGTTACAAAGGTACTCTTGGGTACAATAAAGGTTCTTTGTGGTACAATAAAAGCAGTACTTAGTACAACAAAACATAATTTAAGGCACAACAAAAGTACTTTTTGTTACAATCAAACTACTTTTGAGTATGATAAAAGTACTTTTCGGTATAATAAATAATTTCTGGAACATTGAAAGTACTTTTTAGTACATACAAAAGTTTGTACTTTATAGTATAACAAAAGTATTGTTTTAATAAAAGTAATGTTTTCGATGCAATAAAAGAATTGTTAGTGCAAAAAAAGTACTTTTTAGTACAATAAAAACAGATTCTGCTACAATAAATGTACTTCATGGTACAATACAAGTACTTTTTGGTGCAACAAATAGACTTTTCGGTACAATAACTTTACTTTTGGGTACAATATGGTATAAACAAAATTTAAACTTTAGCGCAATAAAAGAAGTTTATGGTACAATAAAAGTACTTTTTGGTACAATAAATTTTACTTTTTGATACAATAAAAGTACTTTTTTGGTACAATAAAATTACTTATTTACTATAAAAGTACTTTGCAGTAATATAAAAGTAATTTTCGGTACAATAAAATTAAGTAGATAAATCAAAGTTAATAGAGTAAAAGTACTTTTTGGTAGATTAAAAGTCCTTTTTGGTACAATAAAGAAACTTTTTGTTACAATAAGGTTAATATTGTTACAATAAGCACTTTTCCGACTTTTCTTGAAATAAGGTAGAAAAGGACAAGTAAGGAGTCGAGATAGAGGGTTTAAATGTTCCACAACAAAAATCATCGTAAAATTCCATTGAAGACATCTGATATCGAATATGTACTAAAAGAATAACAAACATTCAGACAGTGATTTGTAAAGGAACAAAATGAGTAGTAAAAATTGGAGATATTGATTTTTGGCCTTAGACTTAGGCCTTAGCCTGACTTTTCTTGAAATAGGTACGAAACGGGCACGTAAGAATTCAAGAGAGAAAGAGAGAGTTCCATAAAAAAAGTATCATTAAATTTTATTGCAGACATCTGATATAGAAATTGCACTTAAGCAATACTGGTAAGCAACGGAGTTCTTTAGTACCTATTTCAAAGTCTATAAAAACTTCGTCGGTGATTTACTCACCTAAGGCTTTCATCCCGTAAAGGAGTTGTTCCGCCCTCAAAAATTTGTTGCACTTTGTAATTGGCCTTATTAATAAGCTGGCTTTAGATGCCCAATAATTGGCTAATATTGTAACGTGATTTTAATCTAATTGATATTAGAATTAGATATAGACATGTTTTTTCGAATTTTATTAAAATTCGAAGCAATTAATTTTATCAATTTTCTTTTACATTCCATCCCACCCATCATTTTTTTTCTTTTTGTATGTGAAATATGTCCTTTTTGACGATTAAACACCAAGCTTACAGAAAAATATTATTCATATAACTTTAAACGAAAACTCTCCCTAAATTTCCTAGAATCAAAATATATTCTTGTTTAATTCATTTCGTGTTTGTTTACCATAAAAGTGTGAGACATGAGCCTATTGTAAAAAATTGTCGCTGTAAGCACAACATAAAGGATAGAGCGGCAGTGACGGATGGACGGACGGCATTTAAAATTACGGCGATAAATAATGAGGGAATTAAAATGGTAAACACACGTCTGCTCGCCACACGTCCACAGTTTAACTCAATCGCCAGCGACTCAACAACAACAACACAACCGCAACAGATAGATAGCAGCAGCAGTTGTTGCTCCTGTCGTTGTTGATGACGGTGGCGGTAGGTACTAGCTAGTGTTGCAACCGGCAACCGGTTGATAGGTGATGGCTCTGTGCCTATCTTGTCATTGCTGTTTAATATGGAACCCCTTCCTTCTTTTTGTGTACATTTTATCAATAAGAAAGCAGAGTTTACTCATGAAAAACACGACGTGTAGACATTGGCATTTAAATTTACACCTGGAGTTTTTGCAAACATTCAATATTCAAACAACAGATCCAAAAAAAGGACAAATAATCGACGAAGAACAGAAAGAAAGAAAAAAAAACAGATGGAATGATGGGGGTAAAATTATATCAATGAATGCAAGCAACACAACGACCGAGAAAAGGTGGGACAGGCTCGATTTGACGGAAATTAAAAATATTAAATTTAGATTTTAATACAAATTTAAATTCTGTATGGAATTGTGGTACATATTAAAATATTTAATAAAATATTAAATTGTAAAAATTATTGACAATTTCTTTAGTGTTTTTTTCTAATATTAGATGAAAATGTTTTATTTTGAGCAAATAATCCAACCACTTTTCAAACCAAATACATTCACAGAAAAAAATTCAATATTGGCAATTGTTTAACTGCTGTTTAAATGCAAATTACATTATATTTTTATTGTATTTCAAATTTCAATTGTTAACGCCTTTTAAGTTAAAAATTTAATAGTATTGATGAAAAATCCTTGTGCTGAGTTTACTTTAAACCGTAAGACTGGTTCTTTGCACCAGTTAATGAAGTTACATGACAATCGCCACAACTAGGACAATCTGCTAACGCCAACAACATCAAGGTTGGTTGGTTGGCTTGAGTACACAAATGACATGTCGTCTTTTGCTTTACTGATGTTCTCTGATAGTGATGGTGGTTGCATTTGTTGTCACTACTCACAAAAAGCAACAACAACCAGCCGCCCCGTGCACGGCTTTGAACAGAAATTATTCATAATTTTGTGCAGTTGTTGCAGTTGTTGTTATTTCAGTGGCTTTTGTTTAACTCTTCCTTTTGATTCTGTTCCTTCTTTTCCTTTTGACATAAGATGACTGTGGAGACGTCCAGGCACAGGAATTTTAAAGGAGAATAGAGTTCCGTTTTCCTTTAATTGTAATGAGGTTGGTTGCATATGCATGTTGCGCACACTGACAAACGGACGGACATACATTTGTAGTTGCTCTAACAGCTGTCCCGGAGGCTGGCACAGGATGCGGCGGTAGTAGCGCATCGCAAAGCCAAAGGTAAAGGCATCGGCATTGGCCCCGCAGACACAGGATATGAATATGCATCTTAGCCGTTCGTCATCCGCGTTTAATTCACATATCGGAATGAACATTTTTTTTTATTTTATTTTACTAAAATATTAAATTTTGAACATTTGTCTACTACAACTAAAGTTTAAATGTACTCCACAACAATTCATGTTGATGATGGATCGATCCTCTGAGCCAACGCGGATCCTTAGCAGACAAAAAGGGAATTTTTTTATCGTGGTAACTTTGCAGCAACACAACTTAAGAGAGTAGTAAGAAAGAAACTAAACCATCTGCGGTTTTTTGTCTGGACTCCTTAACAAACAAACAAAAAAAACAAGTAGGATGGACAAAAATTGGAAGGACGACATTTGTTCAACAATTATTTGCACATAATATGCATTTAATTAACAATATACACGTTCGTATTTAGATCGAATTGTGGATACCAGCAGCATGCAGCAGCCTGAATTATTAAAACATAATGGACTTTAGCTAACATATGTTGCAACAGGACGAAGTATTCTCTACAAAGGACATATAAAATTCATATCGACTGAAAGAAACGCCATGATAACTTTGCACAAATACGCTAGACATATTTGTTGATGTAAGCATGAGTTGTAGTCTAAAATTAACACGATGATCATTCGTTCATTTCCGCGCATGCGCATAATCATTTTTGTATCATAACCAGCTGCAAGACATGAAATTCGATCACTGCTACACTTACGATTATCATCTGCATAGAGTGTCGCAGCAGGCGCACCATCACTATGTTCTATGCGGCGGAGTGTCAAGGAACGAATGTTGATTTAGGTGTCAAGGTGGTTGAACTGAATAGAAACCCAGATAAACTTTCTTCCGTTCCAGAAGATAACTGAGACATTTGAAAAGAGTCAGATGTTTTGATGGCTGATGGAAACCTGCAAATTTACAAAATCTCTATTGCCAAGACCGACTGCATTAATAATGAGAAATCGAAAAAATATTCATATAACTCTCATAAAAACAAAAAAATTTAATAAATTAAAAACAACACTGTATTAAAAATACACAGGCATGGCCAGGCTAAAAAACTATGCTTTACTTTGACGTTAAACTCAAAGTAAGCTTAGTTTACCAACAAATCTCCTTGAAAAAGCGAGCTTTGAGGTAAAAAGGAATTGTGGTGAAAAATATCCTCCATTCTCATGTTGAATATTAACGGTCAAATTCAAATTGTTGTTGGACATTTTCCGCTGATATCTACTTCGCATGTACGTGTTTGACATAATTGTAGATATATATATATACAGCTGATGATGTACCAGATTGCATCAATTCGTCACAAAGGGGTCTGAAGATGAACTCGTCATGGAGTTCGAAACGCGTCATCCTAGTGCGTGGCACACTGAATTTGACCAAAAATATCAAACAATAAAAAATCTTTGCTGATCGTTTAGCTAAAGTATCGAATGATACACTAACACAAATTGATAAATAATCAATACGATCGATAAACTCTCTTGAACAACACTGTATTAAAAAAAATTAAATTTACAACTTATATCTGATTTATCAAATGAGTTTTACTAATCATCTGCTACCGTTCGCTGTAACTGACGCATAATTCTTGCCATTGTACATTCCTCTGGTTTAGTTTTTTGTTTTGTATTAAGACGAATTTTCGTTAAAAGTAACAATTGTCAAGGCTAAATATATATACATATCTGTATGAATTAGAAAACATTTCATAGATTCCAGTTGAAACATTCGTTAATCGTTTTTAAGGAAACACATGGAAAACCTTCAATGCTCCACTTATTTGTTCTTTTCATCTGTGGTTCTACATGAATAACGTTACTAAATGGAAATTGCGTCACAGAAGTACTTGAGAGTTAATAAGATTGACAAGCGAAATTTGTTAGTCTATGTAGGATATCCATCCTATAGAGAAGGTTTCCGAGTTACATTCACAAGCAGTTGCACATGGTGCCTGTGTGTACTGTGTATGTATGTATGTATGTTATATCCTCGCATACCTAAAAGATCTTATCAAAGAGAAGAGAACAATGAAGGAATTGTGGTTGCACCCAAACAAACATCGTATGAGACCCCTAGAATAACAAATAGTAGTGGTGCCAAAAACGAGGATGGTTAGTCAAGTGGTAGTAGATAAAAAGTCACAAATTGTATAAAATGAATTTTTAATTTATATAAAAAATTAAGAAATAAACAGATAAGAAAAGGGTTTTTTTATTTGAGTTTAATTATTAAATTTAAATTGAAAGTAACATAATGAATACACTGTAAGTACGTCAAAATGACACAGCAAAACGCCGAGACACCGCAACTTAATTTTGGGCCGTAGTACACAGTGGTATACTCCGTTTTAAAAGATTAGGTCAAATTCAAGAGATATTCGTAAGCAATTTTTACTATTTATGGAAAAAGACTTCAAAAACTTTTGAAATAACATGATTTTATTATTTATTTATCGATATCTAACTCTTAAAGTTTTCAGGTGATATTGCAGTATGATTTCCAACAAATTCCAATACAAGAACATTGATTCATATACTTTATCCAAGCCCATCATTATAAGACTTGAATTTTAAAAAAGAAAACAAAAGCTAAATTCAAAGCTAAAATTAAGTTGGGGTGTAACGGCGCTTTTCTGTGCCATTTTGACGTAATTGCAGCGTATTCAATATGTTACTTCCAATTTAAAATTGTAATTTATTTATTTATCAATATTGGCTTTCACTCCCAAATAGTGTCCCACATAAATAAAAATAACTTTGGTCTGAAAGGACGTAGGAACAAGAAATTCTTCGTTTTCGATTCTGATTTCTCAAAAATTAAAAACTTCTTCAAGCTATGTCTAACTTGACATACGGGTGATCTGTATCGTCATTTTATAAACCAAATATTCACCCCGGGGACAATGACCTCCATTCTATTGCACAGTTTTATTTGGTCGTACATCATCACTTTTTTTCTTCAGCTAATCTATAATGAGTATGGGAGCCCCCTTAGGGGGTGAAAATGGGGGGTAGGTATGTTCGACAAAAATGTAAGGAGGGAAATACAACTGGAAGTCGGTCATACATATTACTCCTCACGGAGGCACAAAAGGAGCGGAAGGAGCTGATTTAAAAAAAAAATTAATATATTGGAACCACCTTAAGGGCTATCTTTAAACCTTAAGATGTTTTGAGAAACTGTTGGGGTTGCAAAAATATTGGGTTTCGTTATACATTTGCCTCCTATAAGGGCACCTTTCGGAGCAAATTTTATAAATATGTATTTGATTTTAAAAAAATTCTTAGGGTGTGAAGGGGTAGGTATGTTTGGAGAAAATGTTAGGAACGAAAATTGACTGTAGGGGCGACTCCGGCGCAGTTAGAGCGGTGCGAGCAAATTTTATAAAAAAAAATTCTGTATGGTTGCCCCCTTAGGGGGTGAAGAAGGCAAATAGGTATGTTTTGAAAAATATGTTAGGAGGGAAAAATGACTGTGATTCCGGGCAGTTGCGGGGCTTGTTGTGGATTTCTCGCCAATACGATAAGTTTCTCGTTAAAAACCGAGGCTCGATTTTGATTTAGACCCATGGTTTCTTGGGCAAATTTTCTTATAAAGCTCTCTACTCTATTCAGATTGACCCAATCTAATGGGCATATTTGATTTTTATATCCTCATCCTTAGGGATATTGGTATGTATCATTTTCTACGAGCAAAATGGTAACGCATTATAGAAGACGAGTTGGGACCGTAGTATCATAAGACCAAATTTGTTTCAGGGCTTTTAAACTCAAGTAAACCTTCACGCATCTTTATGAAAATTTACCAGCGTTAATGGTTATCTAAATGAACCTATATGATTGCAAATAATCGGAATGGCCAAACCCCTTCTAGTACCTCCCATATAAAAAGACGAATTTTTAAAAAATTTAAACTTTGATATATTAATAACCTTATAAAAGTAGGCAAAAATCTGCAAAATTTGCAGCTCCCGTTCAGGTATCTCCCATACAAATGACCCAATTCATCCTTATATTAAAGTATGCTTATCTTTTTTGTAACTGCATTGAATTCAGACAAATTTTGCCCAAGAAAATCGTTATAAAAATGTGACTTATAAATGAATATGGGCCTATTTGGCCTACCCCTTCTGGTACCTCCCATACCTTGTAATTATAGGTAAAACGTTAAAAAAAACCGAAACAATCACAATACATCTTCCCATACAAATGTCCCAATTTACTCTCATAGTTGTATAATATATGCATACTTTTTTTTTGTAAGTTCACTGAATGCAATCAAATTTTCCCGATGAAGACCTTATTAAAAATCTGACTTAGGAATAAATATGGACTATATAAGCTAACGCCTTCTTGTATCTCCCATACAAAATTACCTATTTTTGGAAAATTAATATTTCTTCCATAACTTCTAAATGGACAACTGGAGGATATTCAAATTCGGCCAGTTTAATTATCTTGTGGAAGTGGGTAAAACGGAAACAATTGCGACACCCTTTGTGGTAAATACCATACAATTGAACGTTGACTTACGAATAAAAGTCTTACACGTTCTGCCGTCACTACTAGTGTCTCCTACACAAATAAGCCAAATTCTAGAAAATAAATATTTTTCTAAAAAAATCTAAAGTAAGCATTTTGTATTAAACCTTCCGGTTTCACCACCAGTTAGGAATTTAATTTTTTAGATTTTTTTGCGAATTAATTAGAGTCATTTAACTTAGTTCTCAGACTGTACCCCCATACAAAATAATCATATGCCTAGAGATATTGAATGGAATTTTTTATATGTGTACCTTTTCTACAGTTTTACTAAATGCCTGTAAACGTCTGGTAATACGATCGAAAGTGTAATCTCGAACAGTTTACGGTACAAAAGTTGGCAAAAATAATACAAAGTAATTGTACTTAATTCCCTTAATCGAGAGTTAAATAATGTCCGACATAGGATGAGGGTATTTTTAAGTAAGTTTAATAGACTTCTTGTTATTTCTGACATCTTCCTTTGCCAAATTGTTCTATGTCCTCCCTAAAGGATATCCATTCGAACAGAAGTATCTTAAAGCTGAAGTTCGTACGCTTCCAATGATATATGGGTATTTCCTAGCGTTTTTTCGAAAAGTTGAAATATTTTGAAGATTATGTTCATACTAAAAAATGAAAGTTTTGGGACAATACTATAATAATCTTTTAATGAAACTTTACTTAAAATGTTGTATTCAGAATTATGAGTAACACAAAGTGCGTTACGGACACACACAATTTTCTGCAGCAACTTGAAGTGTCTATGAAAATTTGTGAAATTTAGTGAAATATACTATGTGATCAGTATATTCCTTTTTGTAAAATAAAGCAGACATGTTGGGGTTTTATAAACAACTTACATCACATTTAAAACACTTTTACCTTTTATGCTGCTTCAATCTCAATGTGCGCTGCAGACACACGTTGCGGACACACGCATTATTCTATGAATAACACAGAGCACCAAAAAAAACAATATCTGGGAAATTATACAATTTTTCTGGTAGGTGCTGCTAAGCACTACAAGAATCTGTTTTTCAAATTTCCCAAAACCCCCAAAATCTTGAGTTAGGGTAAAAAACCGGTTTTTCGTACTTTTACTCTATTATAAGCTAATAACGCGGATAAATATGAACCGATTTTAAGTTTCTCAGCTGATGTGGAAAGAAGAGACTTTCCAACGATGTACATACGTATATAGTTTGTTTTGTTCAACAAATTCAATATATAATTACGAAAACAAAAAGTTAAAAATATAACAATTTTTTTACTATGAAATCGTCCGTCCTTCCGCTGGAAATACCCATATAACAGCACAAAACGGAAATCCTTTTATGTTTTAAAAAAGGATGAGCTAGGATTTTGATTCAAGTGGATTTGTAATTTACAATTGACTCCTAACAAAACCCATTCATCGTTTTTATACCCTCACCCTACGGTATGTATCATTTGATACGACCCAAAAGTGTAATACATAGAAGGAGTCACTTTAGACCATAGGTTACTTTGAATTAAATTCGATTCATAACTTTTTAAGCCGTTTGACCAATGTCCGTTTGTCTGTCTGGCTGGTACGCACGATAACTTTTGAAAGACGCAACCAAATGTTTTGAAATTTTTCACGAGTTAATATTTTCCCAAAACTACTTATGGTATTGCAAATGGGCTACATGGCCGCGCCCGTTCTGGTATTTCCCATATAAATACATCATTCCGCCCACTTTAGAAATCGAAATCGATCGTGCCCAAATTCTATATTTAGTAAAGCTCAAGCAGGATAAAGTTTTTGAGAAAAAAAACTAGAATTCTAGCCGCGCCCCTTCTAGTACCTCCCATACAAATGTGGCACTCCGCTCACTTTGGAGATGGAGTAATAATATCAATACATTCGACACGATCGTGCCCAAAGTCTGCATCTTGTTAAGCTATAACAGGACAAAGTTTTTGAGAAAAAAAAAACTGGAAGTCTAGCAGCGCCCCTCCTGGTACCTCCCATACAAATGTACTACTCCGCCCACTTTAGAAATCGAGTAATAATATCAATATAATAGAAAATTTTATGTTTTAATGGGTTGCACCTGAAACTGAGACTTTCTTACTGGTTGTTGCTATTTTAGTTCAACCCATTTGTCATCCAGACGAGGGTCCAAATTAATAGATATGTATATTAGGGTGGAAGCGAAAATTTAACTTTGGATTTTTGGTAATATTCGAACGGAATATTGTGTCAGTTGTTATAAAATAGATATGGCCAAAACAACAAACAACTTTAAACCGTGCCCTAAAGAGGTCAAAGGTCAAATCTATATAAATGAAAATGAAATATAAATGCGTTTTTTAGCTTAAGCGACCTTTTTAAAATTTACACAGAATGTAGCTGTGTTGTCGGTGGTGAAAACTATGGTACTTTAACTTTTGATATATCAAGAGGACGTGGCCCCACCCATTGAAACCTATTTTTGAAACCGCAATATCTAGAGGACTGATGCATTTGGCAGCAATGTTCGTGATCCAAAGAAAATGGGCGGGATCGAATCAGTGGACTAGGTATAAAACTTAAAACTTTAAAGAGCTGTATCTCATGAACATTAAAAGATATAAAGATGATATTTGGTATGTGTTGTTGGTACAGCATAAATTACAGCCAGTGCAATAGTGGGCTGTGCCACGCCCCATTTAAAAGAAACCATTATAACAGCCATAATAATAGTTGATAGTATTGAAAATTTCACAGTATAGTACATAACCAAGCTATTTGGATCCAAGTTGGCAAAAGGGCCGATGCGCCTCTCACGCCTTATACTATTACATATTTACGAAAAAAAAATACAATTCCTTAATCGAACATTGGTGAAAAATTAAGGATATACTAAAAACCTTACCTTTGACCTCTTTGGGGAACGGGAAACAGTTGTTCGATCATATTCAAATTTCCGTCATGTATTTTACACATCAATTGGCACAATTTTCTGGTCGAAGATTTTTAAATAACCGCAAAAAATAAATGTACATACATTTCGCTACCGCCCTAATGTACATCTTATGTCGTACTATAAAAATTACTTTTAATTTACTAAAAAAAAGTACTTTTAGTACATATAGTACCCCAAGAATTTTATGGTAGCCACACAGTACTTAAATTGTACCAAAAAAACAATTTATTGTACACCAAAAAAAGGAACTTTTATTGTACTAAAATATATTTTTGTTTACTTTTATTGCACCAAAAAGTAATTTTATCGTACCAAATAGGACTTTCATTGTATCAAAAAGTACTTTGCTGCAACAGAAAAACACTTTTATTATATCAACAAGTACTTTTATTGTACCAAAAATTACTTTTTTGTATCAAAAATTATTGTGTCAAAAAGTACTTTCTGATAATATTTTCAAATAATCAAGCTCGAGGTCATGTTTTTTCGTATTTTTATCAATTTGTAAAAAAGGTCGAATAAAAAAATAATAACAAAAAGTACTTTCTCTAAATAAAACTAGTTTTCAAACTAAATAATTTGCAAATTAAGATATGGTGGTTGGAATGAGCAAATAATATATAAAAGTCCAAAGTATGTTTGAAGCTACATATTTCAAAAATATGCGGTTCCAAAGGTGATTCTCAATAGTTGGAACAACTAATGCGCAAAATTATAAATGTTGTATTAAGTATTTTTTATTTGTCTTGATTTTATTTTTAACTAGTTTCTTTATAACAATTTCTGTTTGAAGTATAAATTTCTTTAAATTATTTTCCGGCAACGGTAAATTTATGCATTGAATATTTTTTTAGCGGACAGTGCTGTATTCTATATAACAATTAGTTGTACTATAATTTTCGCTCTTCAGCGCATATTTTTTAATAATCTAAATATTACCCCCTTGAGACCGGCAGTGGCATAATGGTTAGAACACGCGACTACCATGCGGGAGATCCCGGGTTCGATACCCGCTTTCAGTCATTTACATTTTTCTTTCATTGCCGGCCCCCTCAATGTTGTCGACAGCAACGTCGCAGTATAAGTAACGAGACAATCGGCATGTCTAGTAAAAGCTTCTCAAGCAGTGGCGTTCGCATTCGTCGATAAAAAGTAGGTGCCGTAGTTTTGACTCTAAAATAGAAAGCGTGTTAATTCACAACAACGCGAGAAGCTGTCCCATACCTCATTCATGGGGCGTAAAGGGAAATTAAGTTTTAAGTTTAAATATTACCCCCTCCTATGTGAAATGCTTCCACAGTCTACCGCCATATTATGTTGCTTTTCATATTAAAACCAAACATATATTTTTGCTATGAATTATTTTACGCTCTAAGACGATCTTAATTTGATGTAGCCTTAAGATTTCCCCAACCCCACCTCTAAGAAATTCTTCTTCCTGAACCATTGTTCGTTATAACGTTATATAAATAAGCATAAGGATCGATATTAAAGATGCGACTCGCCAAACAAATACACACACACACATCGAATCAACCAACAAAATTAAATTACACTCTCTTGTTCCGGAGAAAAGGACACATGGTTCTATGCCATTGCAACAAAATCAAATATCATCACAGAAAACCCTAACGGCGCAATGTGCGCCGGTATTTTACGGATAGAGTATGTGCGAGTTTTAATAGAAATACCAAAACGGCATAGAAATTTCAAATTGTTTACGTAGTTTCCCCTTCGAAATACCCAAATGCATTGGCAAACACACAAAAAACATTCATACATACATGAGAGTTCTTCGTATCGCATCCTGATGATCATCATTGTGATCATACATATGCCAGTGTGCAGTCGTCGTCCGTCCTTGTTGCTGCTGCATTTAAAATCTACACATGGCTGGGTCATTGTGTGGGCATTTTAGTATTGTTGCCTTGCCACATTTACCTGCTGCTCACCAAGGTTATACCAACAATTTATGAATATCGAATTTTTACCTGTAATATCCTTTCTTCGCCGTAAACAGTTGTGTCAAAATGCACATTATAGATGTATTTTCCAAATGCTTATTGGGGGTTTTCTATTAAGTGTTGATACACTGATCGACAATCCACCCTTAGTAGCTGGGTTTTTGCTTCTACCTCTATAAAGGCGACTTAAGAGTTTTTTTTTTATGTTTTTTGTTTTTGTTTTTGTTAATCACTATTATAAATTAAGATTTGTAGTACCTCTGATGTGCTGGATGCAACTTTGGCATCAATAAATGGAGTCAATATCTTTTTTTCCTAAGTGGAACATGGTTATCTTTTGGAAATAAAAATTACAACAGGTAGTTTTAGCTACGAAATTATTTGTCTTTTTCTTTTCATCGAACAAGTGCACCAAAGTATGAAGTTAGCCCGGTGTCCTTTAAAAGTGATAACAAAGGAGATGATGGTAATATCTAAGAAGAGCATGTAACAGTTAGGCAGACGGGCATTCCTTTGGTCATGTTTTATAATTAAGCGTTATTTAGTAGCTATATAAAGGAATGTAAAAAATGATTTGCTCAATTACAATTGAACCCTTAAATAAGGATTATTATCTAACCAGCTAAGCTAGATATATCCTTTATGTTTTTAGCATGTCCTTAAAAACATAAGAGAAAACAATGTCAACATTTTTTTTAAAGCTAAAGAGATAAAATTTCGATCAATGGGCGGAGGAGCGTGGCAAAACTGCAGTTAAGCCCCAAAGAGATAAAATTTGATATATAGGTAATACTCGGCACTACAATTACAAATTTACAAAGTTTTTAATTTGAGTCAGTGGGCGGAGTGAGCGTGCTTTTTAGTTCTACAGAGATACAATATAGTAAACAGATAGAACTCAACACTACGGGTCCAAATTTGCAGACGAAATTTTTATTTTCGACTAGTGGGGGAGGGGCGTGGCAAAATTGCATTTAAGACCCAGAGATATAAAATTTGGTATATAGGTACAACTCCGCACTACAATTACAAATTTGCAGACAAAATTGTTAAATTGGGTTAGTGGGCGGAGTCGGCGTGCCCAAACCGTATTTTAGTTCTAGAGAGATTCAATTCGGTGCACAGATAGAACTAGGCATTACGGGTCAAATCTGCAGACGACATTTTTATTATCGTTTACTGGGCGAAGGGGGCATGACAAAGCTGCATTTAAGCCCCAGGGAGATAATATAGCCCAATACAACCACAATATGAGTTTGTGTTGGAGAGTTGCTCTCTTCCCTCTCCCATCGTAGTGAAGGATATTGTTATACAGTTTTTTCACAACTATGAACAAAAATATAATAAAAAAGTCTAGAAAATAATTGGTAAATGTTACTGCGGTGCGCTGGCAACGTACATTAACATATAAGAATTAATTTTTACCAAAAAAGCGTCAACACAACCGCGGCGGACGAATGCTCAAGCGACTGAATGCATTTGTCTGTTTTCGTTGAATGTGTGTGAGAATACATGTGTGGCTCTCTCGCTCATGTTGATCATGGTCTACCTTAAGCTGTTGACTGATATAGATAGTACTCGGCACTTTATAATTTGGATCAGTGGGCGTTCCCAAAGCGTATTTTAGTCCTAGAGAGATAAAATGTGATACATAGATTGTACTCTGTATTACAATTACAATTGCAGACGACAATTTTATATTCGACCAGAAGGCGGAAGGAACGTGGCAAAACTGAATTTCAGCCATAGAGAGATACAATTTGATATACATAATACAAACCCGATTACCACAACTATATTTCTTGAAGGTTTTTAAAGACATTGTCATCTGAGCTATTTATTCTCTCGCTCCAGTACAAAGTCCGTTATCAACGTTTTTAGATATTCCTCTATGGATTTCATCATTAGAAATTGTTTGCGCCGACTAAGTAGTTGCGGTAACTGAGGTACTTTTTTAAAAAATGCTTTGACTGAGTCTGCAATGCTTTTGATTAAGGTATAGCGATATTTGAGGAGTTGCGCATAACAAGAGTAGCGTTATTAAAGATATCTTTGATAAGCATACATACCAAAATAATTTTTTTTTTAATTACGTTTATATATATTTATTATTATATTTATGTAGTACCTACTTCAGATTATAAGTAGTAAGGAAAAAAAATTATTGTCATCAATATTTATAGTATAAGATTTATAATATTATCCACTTTATTTTTTTTTGTAGTATTTTTGAAACCATATATGGCTCAAAGGGCTCGGTTTTTTACATATGTACAAATAAATAAAATTTCTTTTGAAAATACATCATAATACGTCACCGGCGAGGTCTGGCGCACTCTGTCATAAAAACCAAAGGTACCGAAGCCCAAAAAGAGGTTCCATTTTGACCATTCAAAATTAATGGTGCTTTGATAAAAATTAATAGTGCTTTGATAAAAACTATTATCACCTTTTGAATGTAGTAAGTGGAAAGTTTTCTGATGTAAAGGACAAGTCTTAAAAATATGTTATTTCATTTCATTTTAAATTAAAATATTTGTTTGTTTTGTATTTACATTGAAAAAAATTGTTTTATGTTTTCTCTTTAATTTTTTCAGAAAAAATAAAGATATCATCATTAGTTCGTTTACAATACAAAAAAAGAAGTCAAAATGGGCTCTGTTCCCAAGAGGGCCTTGGGCTTCATACGAGGTAGTAGTAGGTGTGCCCCTCTCAAACAGTTAATTTTAATTTAATAATTAAAATATACTAAAAATACTAGAAATTCAAACCTATATAAAATTTCAATAAAACACAAAAAAGAATTTAAAAAAAATCATGTTTATTCCAATATTATTATTCATAAAATTTTAAAATAATATATATCATATGTATAATAAATAAATATTAAGAAAGAAACTAACTTAAAATTACAAAAAAAAAAAATAAACAACATTAAAAAAATACTTTAATGTTTTAAAAATTATTTAACATGCCTAATTTACTTAAGTTACCAATGGGCCCTGGATCCAAATGTTAGTATATTTTTCGATTTTTCGTATTCTTGATATTTTCATTAAGTTACCATTTTTGATAATTTTCTTTACTTCAGGTTTTTTTTAATTTTTTTTTTTGTATAAAGTAGTAGAAAACTTCCTCTGAAATATATTATGTGCACATATAAATTTATAGGCACTTTTTCAATCGAAATTTCCAAACATAATTCCGCTTCATAGCAAGCCATTCATTTTTGAACCTATGAAATACCCATTATTTTTTCCACTCTTCCACTCAGCAATCTGGCAACATCACTAAATTGTAATACAATGAAAATTTTCTCACGTTACAAAAACAACAATCGACAATGACAACAACAACAACACCTATGCAATTCTGCCACCCACCCAATTATGGACGGCAATGGCATGCACAAACAATATAAAAAACAACAAATTAAGCCGCAAATTATACTAGAGTTAAAGAAATAGCAGCAAAACTTTAACCTTAGTGGGAAATCCCTGCAAAGTCCTAATTAATTACTTCATAAATTCCTGCAAATATCAAAAAAAACTTCCTCGTGTAGAAAAATGCCTTCAGGCCGAAACAAAAGAGCACAATGGGCAAAAAAAATCCATTCACTTACCTATTTTGCTTGCCGACTGACCCATGTTCAAATTATGTGATGTTAATAGAGTTCTTGGTGAGCCTGTAAAAAACTACTCTATCACTAGTAGAAAGCTTATAAACTAATTTGACACTTTTTAGGCATATCATAAACGTTAGCACTATATATCCGTACACTATTAATTGAAGTAATTGGTTCACAACGTATTTTTATGAATTTTTTATCATTTTTTCTCCAGTGAAAACAACAAATTCATTCACAGCAAACACGACTTTTCAAAACACAATCGAATCTATGACATTTCTTATAAGAACATAGTGGCAAAAAGAAATAAAGAGAGCGGTAACTTACTGAGACGAAGAGAGAGATTAGTTATATGCACATTGAACACATTCGAGTAGGATTAGTGTTGCCGTGTGCGTTACTTCAGATATTTCTAACTGGGTAGAATTTGTTCTTGTAGGAATACTACTTGATTATTACAGTCTGTTAAAGTTTGTGTCAAATGTCGCCCGGAACCGTAGGATGGAGCGAATTTTTGTAAACAATGAATCATATTTAGGGTTGTATGTGACAAAATGTATAAGTACTGGGTATGTTCAGTAGGGATCGCTAATTGTACCACGCAACATGGAATGTTTTATATTCAATTTGTATGTTATAGTTCCGCAATATAATCACCTTGTACGTTATATAAACATAATTTGATACATTACCCCTCATAACAATCATAATTTTACAAATTTGTTGAGATTTTCATTCATGCTTTACACTTTTTAGTTCTGTTACATGCGAACCTCGATACCAAGGTGTATTTAATAAGGTGGCCGCACTTGTCAGCTGATTTGAACTTTTTTCATTCGAATTGGACCTAGATTGTCAAATTTTCTTGCGCTTAATTCGCTTTGTTTACTTTTTGTTCGACTTCTGTCAACTCAATTTGACAGTTCGGGACTCTTTGCAAAAACAATGTACATGTTTTTGTTGCAAAAGTCTTTAGTTGTTGTTCTAATGCGACCACCTTATTAAATACACCTTGCTCGATACATGCATACAACCTCTGTTAAGCTACGCACAGACGGTTGCCAGATCTTACAATATTGCCCGAAAAATTTGCAGAAAATGTCCAACAACCGTGTGCACTTTAAATTTTGTATGGCAACGTTTGCAGAAAAATCATTGTAAAACATCAATATTGCCAGACATCCAATAATCGTCTGAACCGCAGAATGTTGCCACCTTTAAATTTTTGTAAGATAATTGCAAACACATTTAATTTGCAGATGTGCGAAGTTTATGCACCTGCTTATTTCACCATTTGCAGAGATTAATTATATGGCAACACTGTCCTTGTTAACAACTCATGTTAATTCGCTCGCACCTAAGATGTTGTTAACAGGGCTCTGGATGGTAGAGGCTGGTAATACATTAAATGATTTTATATCAGCAAACTATTTAGGCAACTAGTTTTTTTTGACAATATTACAATACACACAGAAAAAAGATGTTGGTAATATTGCCAAAATTGACTTTAATGGAATGTTTTTATATGGCGGCCAAAAAATCGTTTTAAACTGCCAACGTCAATGAACATAGATACAGATACATAGATTCTTGGCACTATTTGACAGTAGGTTAGGCACAGTACTGTCAAATTACATATATTTATTGCAGAATAAACATATTCGTTAATAGCGTGTTTGGAAATCTTGACTTTGGAAACATGGCAATGTATTTGCTAGCCATACAATTTCAAAAGTTAAACTTGGCTATATTACTTATAAATTTTGTTTTGTGTATTTTTGTGTATCATTTTATCGCTCATAATTCGGTTACTATGTTGCATAAACTCAGCACTAAACTCAAATATGTAATCTGCTATAACAGAGTCGATGCTCGGTATAACCAATTACTAAATTTGTAACATTGGCTAATTTAAATAGCGAACGAAATGCATTCGCTTATAACTATAAGTTTGCAAACAAACATTATTTATCCATCTGAAATATATGTTTACGTTTTTTAAAAAAAAAAAATTAAAAAAATTATATCTTTCGTTATACTTGTCTTGGTCTGTATAACCAAAATATTATTCGCTAAACCAATGCTGTCCGAATTATTTGCTATGATTTTTGGTATTCAGTTATAAAGTTTTGTTGTTGTCTACAGAAGTTTATGAAGTGCTTATCGTAAAACACATGATTTACTGCAGGTTTTCCCACACATTTTTAATGTGATAATAAAAAATATGGTGTGTGATAAACTATATTCGAATTTACTTTTTCGAATATTTTTTGAAAACACAGCACTGAGATTTCATTAGTTATATCAGACTTTTATGCAATTAATAAATCGAAAAAGTGACGTTCATTAGGAAAGTTTATTTAATTAGTCAAAAAAATATTGATTTTCAACGTTTTGGAAATACGCAGCATTCGGCCAAAAAAATATAAAAAAAAACCAACCTTTTCATTCTCCCCGTCATAAAGTTTTCAGACGAATTTAGTTAATTATGTATTTATACCTAAGTACTCATTATGATCTGCTTACATTGGCGTGGACAGATATAAGCTAGCTTTAAGTTTGAGCAGCCATCAGAAATGCAATTTTATTCTTCGCTTAACGGCAAGCTGGCAACTCAGCAATATGTTAATGTCACAGTACAACTCTGACCACACGTTGATGAAGTTTGTTTGACAACAGCAAACGTCAGACTAGAGAAAAAATTTGGCAATTTATTTTTACCGACGAAAAATAGTTAAAAATAATTAAACAAAAAGTAAAACTACGGAAAATATTAAGAAATCAGTGTAAACAAGTGTGCAACTAAGCAAATGGTCATAAGACTATCGGATCGTCGGAAACTAAATATATAGATTTTTAAAGTCTGTTATTGAAATCGCTTTGGAAAAATGGCGGATCCTTTGAGTTTGCTGCGCCAGTACAACATAAACAAACGAGATATCATTGAACGTGATGGACAAATAATATTCGGTGAATTTTCGTGGCCAAAAAATGTTAAGACGAATTATCTCAAATATGGGTAAGTACTGCGTGCTAGGATTCCATTGTTATGACAGTCACTTATACATGGGTGTACGTGTGTGTGTGTGTGTTCTTTAGGTCCGGCAAAAAGGGAGCCCCCCGGGAATACTATACGCTGGAGTGTCTGCTGTATCTCCTGAAGAATGTTATGCTCCAGCATTCGGTGTATGTACGTCAATGTGCCGCCGAAGATATACCCGCTGTCAATCGTCCCGATCGTAAAGAGTTGCTGGCCTTCCTCAATGGCGAGACTACGACCTGCCCGAGCATTGATAAAAGTGCTCCTCTGGAGATACCTACACAGGTGAAACGCCCCGCAGATGGTGATGCGGCAGGTGGAGAAATTGCCACTAAGAAGGCCCGCTTTGAGGAAACCCAAGTGCAAAAAGTGCGTGAGCAATTAGCTGCTCGTTGGGATGTCAATAAAAAGGAGGCCACCGTCAACATGGACAACATTAAGTCGTTGTCCGAAACGATGTCAGTGGAGAAAATTGCCGCCATCAAAGCAAAACGTTTGGCCAATAAAAGAACTACCATCAAAAGGACCGACAATGAAGATGCCATGGCCACCGATTTAAGAGCTATCCTGGATTTCGATGTGGACTCCACTAAGGATATTATAAGTCGTGAAAGGCAATGGCGCACAAGAACTACCATACTGCAGAGCACTGGTAAAATTTTTGCTAAAAATATATTCGCCATATTGCAAGGCATTAAGGCCCGCGAGGAGGGTCGCAACAGGCCGATACAACAGAGCACGATTAAAATGCCGGAACCAGCTAGAATTAATAAACCTCAACCACAATTAACGCAATACAATCGTTACGATCAGGAAAGATTCAATAGGCAAAAAGAAGGTAAGTTGCAAGTGATAGAGAGGAAACATTAAATGTAATACATTATCTTTGCAATAGCGTAGAAATTAAACCACAGAGCATTAATATAGCGTTAGTCAATGCCAATACCTACCTTTAACTCTGTTCTATAAAACAACACACTCTTTACCCATTTGTTCTCTACCTTTTTTTATTACATGTATTTTTTTTTATCCACAGAAACTGAGGGCTTTAAAATCGATACTATGGGTACCTATCATGGTATGTCTTTAAAATCGGTAACAGAAGGATCTCTGGCACAGCGTAAAGCTCAAATGGCACCTCAACCAGGTAAATACTCTTCATATTTTAAATGTCTTAATATGGTTGTATTAATTTGTTCCATTTGTTAATATAGGTCGTCCTAAAGAGTTGCTGCCTACTGCCCAGGCCCGACAAGTGGCTCCTCAGCCTCAGAAACGTGTATCACGCACCCCAATTATTATCATACCCTCGGCTAATACTAGTCTTATTACTATGTACAATGTAAGGGACGTTTTGCAAGATTTGAAATATGTCAGTACCGATGAAAAGAAGCGGGGCGGTAGTTCTAGAGATAACGAAGTACTCTTGCAGGTGAGTTAAATTATTTTAGAGCAATATAAAAATTCTAATATAAATGTTCGTTTTTTTTTTTTTGCAAATTTTAGCGCAAGAAACAAAACATGACAGTGCCCTATCGTGTTATTGATAATCCTCAAAAACTAACGGCTCAAGATTGGCAGCGGGTTGTTGCTGTGTTTGTTATGGGACCTGCTTGGCAATTTAAAGGTTGGCCTTGGGATGGCAATCCCGTGGAGATTTTTTCAAAAAGTATATATATTCTACACCTTATTGATTGATATGAAATGTAATATATTTTACTCTTCTATTCCAGTTTGCGCTTTTCATTTACGTTTCTCAGAATTAAAATTGGATGCGAATGTAGGTAAATGGTCGGTAACTTTATTGAATCTGTCACAAAATAAACGACATTTGGATCGCGCAGTATTAATGACATTTTGGGAAACTCTAGACAAGTAAGTACAAGTTGTTGTCTGTAGTTTATGATACCTTTTAGTAACTTTCGGTTTTTTTCTTTAAAATTTTTCATTACAGATATATGGCAAAATATAAACCTGACTTACGATATTAAATACTGGCTTTACACTATCATGTTGTTATAAAAACAAATATAATCCCTCCCCTCTCCATCAATATACAAATAATACTTCCCTCAATTCTTGAACGCTTGAAAGATAGAAAGAGGGGTAAAGTTCTCTTCTTCTACTGGTAGTCACATTGGTTCTCGTACCGTTTTTTCTAGATTAGTTGTTTTATTAAAATTATTTAAAGAAAACTTAGTTTAGTTCTTTGAAAATTATAATACTATTGGCTAATGTCCTCCTTTACAAGAACACTAGAAAAACTTTTAAATATAAAAAGTTTCTACAGGAGGACACTGTAATCACAATATTATATATAAATATATTTTTTTGTATAAACTCCAAAAAATAAAACCATTTTTTAAAAGAGTTACTGAAACTTTAAACTTTTTCTAAAGTCTACATTAGTTGTTTTTAATCTAAGAAGAATACGTTGGGAATTATCAATATAAACATTGAAATTACTTCTAAAAACCTGTCGTGAATTTTTGGATATAAAGAGATGTCAGAATAAAGCCGAGAGAAAATGAAGAAATCAAGTAGTTTTATTTGCTTTAGTTAATTGACAAAAATATTATTTATTGGTGCTGTTTACTAAGAATTAAAGTTATTCTCAATAGAACAAAAAAGTTGTATCCAAATTGCAAATTGACTGCACTTTCTTGTTAACATCTTAAGTTGTCAGATTGTCACGAATTCTGTACATCATATGCTTAACTTCATATTTTAATTAACTTTATGATGGAAGGACAGTCTTTCCTTTAAATACATTGTGGTAATACGTTAAATTCTTTAATTAGAAATTTTGTAAGGAAATCAAGAAAAAATAAAGAAAACAATGTTTTAAATTTTTATTTAGTTATATTATTTTATAATGTTGTTTATATGTTGTAAATAAAGAAAAACACAAATGTTATTTTAATTTAGACAATCTAGTTACGATTTCTTGTCTTACTTTATTGGAAAACATATTAAGTTAACAATTACACGTACACTACAAATAAGCAGATAGAAAAAAATAACTTATCTTATAAAATAAAACAGCTGGGTTATGAATTTGGAATTGTTTCATTGACGCTGGCCCGTCAACAAGTTTAAACTGCACCGATTTGTAGTATAGGCAAAAATAGACTAAAGGCTTTTTCAATTTGTTGTCGGGCCTGTAACATTTCACCGAATAAATTACTAATTTGAGATTTGGCTTCCTCTTGCTGCGTGTGATTGGTTAGACATGAGGCAAAACGATTGGCTACCACTTGAAGATGCATATTTAATTGTTTGCACAACTGCACTATGCCATCCACTTCATTTGCTGTGCTATGATGTTCCTTGATCAATAAAAGTTCGGCAATTTTATGTAATTTCAATATCTCCAAGGCGCAGGTCTCTGCTAATGTGGTAACACCTTTAGTAAATATTGGCTGACACTCAGGATCCTTTGATTCTTCAGAGTTTAGCCATAGAAGAGTAGAAGACCATAAACTGTAAACACACATGATAAATGGGTAAGAAATATTTTTTTTTAAAATTTAAAGCGATTTAGGGCTTAAATAAATTATTCAATGTTCTTAATCAGCTACAACCGGCCATCTTTCTATAAAGATTAAAGAAATTAATATAATCTTTCAATTTCTTACCTTACAATTTCGTCGAAATTTATTTGCAACTCGGCATCTTCAATTGCTTCTTTCAATTTGTCATTCAATTCATCGCCATCATATTCTTCAGTCTCAGGATCACATTCTAAATCTTCCAATTCCATAAGTTCTTTTACTTCATTTAACGTTTCCAGTAAGTCCTCTAAAGCTTTACCGCTTACGGAATCTTTAAGTGTTTGAATTTTTAATTCTGATTCTTTGGAGAGAATTTCCAATGCCTCCAAATGCACCAAACCACAGTTGTTTTCGAACAAAATCTCAAAACGTAGTTGTGCTTTTATCTTTTCAATATTCAACTCTCTCATAGACTGTTCCATCTGTTCGGTTTCTTTTTTGGCTTCTTTAAGTATCTGTAAATGGGAGAAATAGTAACAAAATTAAAAAAACGGCTAGATAGATACCGGAAAAGATTGCAAAATTTTATAAAAGTTCTTTTAGGTCCATCGACAAGAATGTTGCAACAACCATATACTATTCGCCAGTTATCTTCTCACCTCCGTTAAATTAGGCTTCTCCTTTTCCAACCCCAATTTCTTTATACGATTCTTAAGTAATGGATCATTTTCCTGCAGTATGTTCATGGTCTTTTTACCAATACCCTCCAATGTATCTAGACCCGTATTTAAAACTTTACTGCCCAATGAAGTAACGTTGTTGACCAAACTTAAGCCAAAAACGGGAGCACCCTTTGTGGGTGTCAAAGATCGCTCGGCGTCGGCAAACTCTTCCTCCTCTGCGTTCTGAGAATTTACTTTCTGTTCGCATTTTGCTCGGGCCTCTTGGGATGCATTAATGCGTGCCATTTCCTCGGGATCTGGAACACCGATTACTTTATCCAAACCCTGAGTCACTGTCGATGTTAATTCCGTTGCCGTGCTTAATACCGAGGAGACCACACCACCAAAAAGGCTGCCCCATCCGCCGCCTCCACCAGCGGTTGGTTTTGCTTGTACTTGAGGTTGATTCGAAGGGATGTTATTATTTTGGACATTTCGTGGTGCTTCCCCCAATCGACCGATGTTGTTATTTTCTTGAACTATTGGATTTTGTTGCTGTTTCTGCTGCACTAAGGGTTGTTGTGGGGTCTGTTGCGTATTTTCGATGTCCATTGTGTCTTCTGCATCACCCCAATCATCCCAGTTATCGTCGTCATCGCCCAGATCCCAATCATTTTTATTGGTATCCTCATTAACGGTGGTCTTTTCGGTCTTTGTGGACATATTTGGTGTGGAAACTTTGCACTCCAAACACTTGGGGAATTGATTTATTTACGTGTCGTATTTAGCCAAGTTTTTTTTCGCACAAAAACAGATGTGAGTTGTCATTACTTTTTATAGGAGCAACAAAGGGGTATGTTGAGTGTGCATTTATTTAACATAAGGCTAAAGGGGGACTGTAAAAATTCTGGTAAACTGTTAGAAAATAAAAAATACTGTTAGGTTACTTTTTGGAATAAAGATCCTTTTAATAGCTTGGAAGTTGGCACAATATGCAGCCGAGTATTGAATTTTAGGATACAGACGTAAAATAATAATAAAAAAGAAAATTAAATATTATAAGATAAAAGAATTAAATCAAGTTAATAAATAAAATGAATTAAAATAAAATATGTATAACATTTAATTTT